>MU388220.1:193297-229057 GCA_022578535.1 Jackrogersella minutella
GCCGCTCCGCCCCCCGGGGGGGGGGGCCGCCGGGGGGGGGGGGGGGGGGGGGGGCGGCCCCCCCCCCCCCCCCGCGGGAGGAATAATGGAGTTATGAGATTGTCTAGGCATCTTCGATCATGTTAATTGGAGTTTTTCATTATCGCGATGATTGATATGTTCCTTAATCCCGTGCGGTTCTCCCTAAGGAAATCAATTTTCGTAGCACAATATGGCTATGACATTAGAGTGAATTTAAATTCATTGTTAGGTATATTAACCAGAGCAGGGACAACTACAAAGACGTCCGAATGAACCTCGCGTGTACTCCAATGCCTGCCAAAGGGGGGTCCTTATGAAACACTTGTATACAAATCAGTTCCCGGTAAACGAGGTCTCTTGTAGAAATCAGTCTACGTAGTTACCACTAGAGAAAACACGTACCACAGCATTCAGAGACAAGCTAGACAATATGATGAATATCTCACATTCAGTGCAAAATAGCCCACTCGCAAACAACACCCCACCGTCCCTGCCCCGGAACCGAGACCTCCCAAGTCGGTCTCCCCACACCCACCACCACGCCCGGCCGCACCTCCTGCCTCCTCTCCAGCCCAGCAATCCTCGGGCTCCCACTAAGCACAACCCGCACACCCCTAGCCTGCGCGTCCCCCCCCTCGGCAGGAGGATCGCCGTTGCCATCACCGGCATCGCGGTCAGCCACGACATGCCGCCCAGTGACAAGCGTCAGACCCGGCGCAGCTCTCACCTCCTCGACCACAACGCGAGCGATCCACTCGCCGTCGCGCCTGGCCGCGGCGGCGGTGCTAGCGCCGGCCCACACGTCGACGAACCAGCCGCGGACCGAGGCCGCGAGGCCGCCGGGCACGTACTTGGCGCCCTTGCGGTGCGGCGAGAAGGCGTCCGGCAGCGGGTCGCCGCGGCGGGAGCCCTCCGGGACCTCAACAGGCTTGAAGCGCGGCGCCCTCTGGAACGTGGGCTGCTGGGCCGACACCGGGGGCCGGGGGTCAAAGGGGGTGAGGCTGAGCTCGGGGCTCTCGCCGTGTGCGTGGGTGAAGCTTGGCAGGGAGGACTGGATGCTCGGGCCCCCGTCGCGCATGACGGCGTCTTCTGTGCTCTCGTACTCCTGCTGCGACGACGCGAAGCCGGAAGATATGGAAATGCGCCGGCGTTTCGGGGACGGGTGTCTTAGGCCACTTTCGCCTTCGCTGCTCTCATCACCATTGCTAGTACCCTCCCGCACCGGCGAGGACTCCGGCACGGCGTCGGTATCCGTGTCTACATCGAAAACCTCGATAGGATCGCGCCGGCTCCCGTCACGTCCCTCGAAAAAAGGCGGCGAGCTGCTGACGACATCGTTAATCGGGTCTGTGTTCCTCGGGGTCGGCCGTAAGAAAGTCCCAGCCCCGAGACGGGCCGGCGCGGGCGTGGTGATGCTAGAAGACGGGTGGAGCGACGGTCCACCATTACCACCCGACGGCCCCCTAGGCGTCGAGTGGAGGGAGAACCGCGGCGTGGCTTGGAACTGCTGGCCGCCGCTCTGGAACGCCTTCGGCGTCTCGGTTCTAGGCTGCGATCTCTTTGGCACCAGGAACCGATGTGGTGTCGGGGTCTGGCGCGGTTAGCAAGGATGTTTGTATTATCGATCCATCTGGGCGAGACGTACAGCTGGCGGAGGTGCCATTTTCGCCAGGTCACCGGTACATTGCCCTCAATGCCTTAATCAACGAATCCTCTATGTAAAATCTGGCGGTGGTGATAACACGTGCCTCGAGCTTTATGATATCGCGTAGGTGGGTTTTCCATCATCAATATTAATTATTAAAACCCCACCCCAGCGCCCTGAATCCCGAGAAAAGTGCTACAACCAATCACTCATGAAACTGTGGTAACGCTATCCGTTGCCTAGCAGGATATAGAACGGAACCTAGAATGAAACCTATGATTCATCTCAACTGTAACAGTAAAGAAGAAGAAGAAGAAGCAAAGCCTCAAAGGTGGATGAGTGAAGTTAAACACTTCCCGGAATAATCTCGGTAAATTGTAGCTTTTGCTTATGTAATACGAAGTCTCCCCCTTTTTCATAACTTGGATGAAGGTTGAATCTACGGAACTGATTCCCTCATGACGTTATACAAATACGTGTCATAAGCAACACCGATACACTTGCTTTCAGTTAAAGGCAACAGTCACTACAAGCATCAATGCACAATCAGATTACACCAAATCATTGCTCACTCAGTTCCCTTAGATCCAAGTAATATGTATAGCATCATATTAATCTTCCCCGTCATATATCAGTAAAGCAAAGGCTACCCTATCCATACGCCTACGCCTATATCAGTAAAGACAAGCCTACTCAAACCGCCCACCCCCAAACAACCCCCCAACGACCTTCCCCCTGCCCTCCACACCCTTCCACTTCTTCGCCTCGCGCCTCTTCTCCGCATCGGCAACCGCGGCGCGGCGCTCGTTCTCCCGCGCGAAGTAGTTGATGCCCGAGCGCTTCCCCGCCGTCTTCTTCAGGAGCTTGCTGCCGTCGTCCTTGCCCCCCGCCGCCATCTTGCTTAAGCCCGAGCTGCTGCCGCTACTAGACTCCGCCGAGGAGTTCGAGATTATCGAGTTTGTCGTCGCGCGCCGCAGCAGCGCCGGCACCTTGAAGAGCCCGCCCGACGCCGACGGCGCCGCGAACGCGAGGCGCGAGGAGCCTGCCGCGCCGTTCGTGGAAGACGACGAGGAGTCCCGCTTTAGCTTTATGCGGTCTACGACTGCGACCTCGGGGCGCTGGTTCTCCTTGTTGGACGACGATGACGACGCAGGTTGACGTTCCTCATCTTCGCTGTCGGAGCCTATTTCTGTAGCGGGGACGATCGACGTGGCGGAACCGTGAGGCTCATCGAGCAGATTCGACAACTCCTTACGGACGTCGGTGAGCGAGGACGCGCGAGCGCCTGCTTTTGTACGTCGGGCATTAGGTGGCGGACGAGGTGCGTGGTCATCCTCGTGTGCGCGTTTGAGTCCTCCATTCATCGGTTGACTATCTGGAATCGACTTCTCTGCTGCTGCACTTGGTCCCTCTCCCTGGCTCTGGCCCTGACTTTCGCTTTCGCTCTCAGGCGCGGAGTCTGCAAAGTTCTGGTCAAAGTCCCACTCGTCGTCGCTGTTCCTGTCTTCTATGCTCTTGAGGAAAGCGGCGTTACGGGGGTTCTCGGCGATCTTGCCGATGCGCTCGTCTGCGAACAGGGCCTTCTGCATTTTGGCGAACTGGCGCCGCTTCATGCGTCGTCGTGCCTCACCTCCATCA
The DNA here is from genome assembly GCA_022578535.1 of Jackrogersella minutella. Lineage (NCBI taxonomy): Eukaryota > Fungi > Ascomycota > Sordariomycetes > Xylariales > Hypoxylaceae > Jackrogersella > Jackrogersella minutella. The sequence continues at coordinate 196,602 of MU388220.1, forward strand.
TCCGAGTCTGATAGATCGAAATCGTTGCCTCCACCGCGACGCCGCTTGCGTAGCATACCGGTCGTGATGTCCCGGAACAGCTTGTCGACCTGGGCTGCATCGGCGGCACGTTCCTTATCACTATAATCTCCAGTAAGTTCGTGTACTTTGGGAAAGAAATGAAAAATAAATCACTTACGCAAAGAAGCCGGCCAGCTTTTCATTATTGGCATCGTTGCCGGCCGCATCATCAATCATTTCCTTAACAAATTCATCGTCTTCTTCGCTCGAGGCTTCGCCGTCAGCCCCGCCAAGGCCGGCGTACTCGTCCTCAGATTCCTCGGCTTGCTCCTCGATCATCTCAGTAGCCTTGCTCTTCTTCTTATCGAACTTCTCCTGCAAGCGCTTCTTCCTCCTAGCTGCCTTTTCCATTATCCTGAACGCACTCGCAGCAGCCCTCGCGTCGTCCTGTTGAGGGGCGCTGGGCGTGACGCTAGGGCTTCCTGGAATATCAGGTAAGGTGGAAAGGGAGAGACGACTTTCGCCTCTACGTCGTAGCTTACCCCTTTTCTTCATGAGAGGCGAGTTCTGCACGGCTTCGTAATCAGGGGTTCCGTCTACTAATGTATCAACTGTAGACTGCGGAGCGTCGACGAACCGCTGCTTAAGCGGAGTAAAGTCCTGGAAACCGCCGTCTTGGGTAGGCTCGATGAGATCTGACATCTGTGTCGCGTCCGTTTGCATCAAACTATCGAAGCCGTGTACCTGCGTTTGAGAGAAGTGCAATTGAACACCCTGGGTCTGTGTTTCGCGTGCTTGGGTATCCGGATTCTGCGTGTTTTGGCTGTCAAGAATCATGGCATTTTGAGACTGGCCTGCTGTGGCAGAGAATTGGGAGTCGGGGAAGTTGTCAAAGGTAGGCGCGTATTGCAAAGGAGAACCGCTGCCTGGCGCGACTTGACTGTCGTCCATGGTACCGGCAAAAATCTGGGTTAGTCCAAGACCTGCCGGTCCTGCCAGGGGAACGGGGAGTCCGGGAATGAAGGTCTTCGTAGCTGATCGCAGAACGGATGTCGGGATCTTCGGAGAGCTCGTATGGGCGAAAGACGGAGATCCGAAGGTTTTGGTTTTGGGTTTTGGGGTCGCTTCCACTTCATCTTCGTCATCTGAAACGATTTGTACATGCTTCTTGGGCCGGCGTGATTTCACTGCTGGAAGCGCGTCTTCCTCGTCATCGGAGGTTATTATTTTCGTAGGTTTTGGTGTGCGCTCTTCCTCGGAATCTCCATCTACTTCTGCTTCGTCCTCAAACCCGAGATTTGCCGCAGGTTCGTCAACATCTCCGTTCCCGGCATATTCCATCTCGTCATCTTCCTCTTCTTCGTTTTCTTCTTCCGAGCCCGAAAGTTCGATCTCAGCCGGGGTCTCTTTCTCACTCTCCTCATAGCTGTCGTCGTCACTATCGTCATCCCAAGCCAGAGGGTCGTTTTCGCCATTCTCTCTCTTCTCTTTCCGCGCCTTCTTCGCATCCTCACGTTCGCGTTGCATGATCTCCTCGACCTCCTGGCGCGCTCGAGCTACGATATCTTCAACCTGTTCTCTTTCTCGGTGGCGCTCCTCTTCGGTCTGTACGGTGATACCCTTGGACCGCAGGAACTCGAGACGTCGCTCGCGTTCTAGTTTGGCCTGAGCTCTAGCACGTTGTTGTAGAGACATTTGCAGTTCAGCGGGTGTCATCGATGGCTTGGAATTGCGGCCTCGCGAAGAGTCTCGTGTTGGTGAGGAAAGATGGGCAAGGTGGCGTAGTACATGCATAGACTTGGATTCTTGAGTTGTCTTCGTGGGAATTTTGTTGAATATCGCATCCATTCTTCCTTTCTTTGAATTAGTGATCTCAAGCTCGTCGTCGGAGTCTATGGTGACTAAGTTAGCCTGTATCGGAGGCAACTTGACACGAACTTGACGCTTCGGTTTGGATGCTGTTGCTTTCTTGGTCTCTGCAATTTCGACTGCAGGTTCCATAGCCTTGCCTTTGCCCTTATCTTCCTTTTCCTTTTGGGCTATGACAGTTTCTAAGCTAGGCAATTCGTCATCTTCACCGAATACATCATTCAAAGCCGCAGCAGTAATTGGGGCCGTGGGCGTAGCGGGAGCGTCCTGAATAGTCTTTAGGGCAACCGGCGGGGAGCTAGGTGGAGTTCCAGCGTCCCCCATATCAACGTCTGTCTGTTGCATCGAGCCAGGAGTCGTCGGCCTGCTCGAGCTTGTGGGCTTGGCCTCACTAGGTGCTGCTTCTGTTCTGAAATTGAAGCGTTCGAACAACGAGGCTTTCGTTATCTTCTTCTTCGTCTTGGCTTCATGAGCAAGCTGTAAACTTCGGCTTATTCGTTGCGTTTCGCGGTTCATCTCTTCCAAAGCCTTCTTGCTAGCCTTACGAGCAGGACGCGAGACATCCTGTGTGAGCTTGCGGCCGCCGTCATCGTCTGAGATATCAGATACATCGTCGTCGACATCCGATTCAGCGGGAATCTGTTCGGCCATTCGTTCAGCACGCTCCTTCTTCTTACGCTCCTCTTCTGCTTCCTTGGCTAGCCTTTCTTGCCGCTTCTTCGCTACCAAGGCCATGAAGCGCTCGCTCTTTCCAAGATTCTCTGGTAATTCATCATCCGTATCAGAATCGAGTGCGGATTGGCGGAGTGCCACCGACGTCTCGGGAGCTGGTGTGACGAATAGGCCGGGTGACCGGAGCGTCCCCGTGTCTTCTTCCGTGACATCTGGTGTTGCATGTCGAGCAGGCCGGGCCAGTCTTCGACGAGGGATGGTGCTAACAACTTCTTCTTCTTCATCGCCTGTATTCGCTGATTCGCCATTATCCTCATTGCCATTTGCTGATGCGGAATGCGGCTTTGTAGATTCCTTCTGGAGATTTGAAGGGATATCGTTTGTGGTGTCCTTGTCGTTGGTTCTCATTCGCCCGGCAAGTCGTCCCCGAGGTCTGACAATCTCTTCCTCTTCCTCTCCATCAGTCTCCTCCGAATTCTGTGTGGACTTTGGTTTGTTATTAGTCGTGGTCTTTTCTATAGACTTGAACAAAGTCTTTGGGTCAATTGGACCGCTAGATTCATCATCCGACTCTGCATCATTCACGGTCGCTAATAAGGCCTTGATTTTAGACCGAGGCGACAATTGCGGTGATGTAGGTGCAGACGTGCCCTCGACGGGCGATGGTGATCGAGTAGAAGCCATTCTAGGCGTTAATGATTTATGAACTGGACGATGCAATTAAATGCTTAATTTCAAGAAGACATCGCGTATGAAAATTGATGTTATACCAGGTGAAGTTAAAGATGCTCCGTGTTTGTATGTTAAAATAGTGTAAAGTGGAAGTGGGGGCTGGCAGGTTGGTATAATTTACATAGCTACCCCTTGTAACCCCTGTACGCGCTTTGCCGAGACGCGTCTGATCTTTCGTGTCAAGCTTCGCGACGCATATGCATCAATCCGAGAATATGTGGGACATTTCAACGTCATCCTATCACCTAAAACGCAACTACCCGTAAATCAATAGGGCCTCATGAATGTTCCACAACTTCAATTACTACATACATGCAACATTGTGACTAAGGTTGTATTTATCCCTTTAGTTGGCATAAGACTACAGTCTCCACAATTGGGGTAGCAGTACTGTTGATATTAGGGTGTTGAGGCTCTCAGGAGACGTACAGCATTGTACAGTGATCTTTAGGAGGGCAGTGCTAAATCCTGCCAATCAGGATTAAGGATTTGTGGGTGCCAGTGGAGCTCAGGGGCTGTTGGCAGTACAGTTACAACTTGTGGTGGAGCTGTAGTCTTATGCCAACTAAAGGGATAGTCATCAGTATACCTATCTCACGATTCTCGGGGAAAAAAAACAAAAACACAAGAATAGTCGTAGAATTATTGCTTGCAATCAGGCCACTACGGCTAATCTATCCTTAATGCGACGTGATCTAGCAAAATAACGGGAGTGCTTCCTACAATAGGTAGTGTAGGGGGTATCGCTGCAATAGAGTACATATTCCGCCGAAGAACAACAAACGCCGCAAATCAGCCTGCCCGTTCGCCTTCGTTTTCTGTCTTCATACAGCCAAAAAGCAATCCCATGGATGCAACCGAAAAATAAACGCCTCAATGCCAATGCTAATGCAAATCACTAAAACGAACCAAGGTATGCAGGTACCACGATAGCCGAGAAGGACTAGTGTCTCGTCTCGGTCTAGCTCTGCTACGCCCGAGGGCGCGCGCTGTGTGGCCATCCAGATGCTTTACACATCGTGCACCGTATGCAACTCTGCATCTCTCAGACTTTCATTTGCTGAGTGCCGTAATAAGCCCGAAACGGCGATGTTGTAGTTCGAGCTGGCGCTTGCCATATATGCTCATTCCTTCATATGTCGCCTTGCTAAACTTATTAACTCCGGGGGGATTCGCCTGTTTTTGGGATCTCGGATCCATTCAATCTATGAAGGCCGAGTGCTGACCTCTGGCGTTTTTATCTTCATGCGCAACTGGTTTTCACCTTCTCCCTCCTAGGGTGCTGCTAGACACGAGTCTAAAACGCCGTCGAGCGTCGACATATCCTGTGGACTTGCACCATCCCACGTCGGAGACTCTTCGTCGATCTCCATGGGCTCCGGATAAGCCCCGCCGTTTGTGATAGCATGCGAACCGCTGCCATTGATAGTCGTACCAGAGTCTCCGTAGTCTCTCGGCTTAATGCCGTTGAGCCATGTATAATTGTTGTAGTTCTCCAACTCCCCATCCCTGTAAGTGTATATAACCGACTTTTTGATAATGGGAAAAGAGCTTATGCCACAATCCCCTAATTCTAGAGCGAGTCGTAGATCCGCCATGCCGAGTGGGGCTCGCTCGCTTGCAGCTTTTGCCTCGATAGGCAAGAGTCCACTCTTGTCTCGGGATAGCTCTCCTCGACTGAGTGCCGCCTCTTCCCGCCTCAGCTGTCGGCGATATTGGTGGGTCTGAATCCAACTAGTCCCAGAGCCGAAGCCGGTGCTGCCAGAATCGCCAGGTCCATTGCATCTCGTTCTGCTGAATACTGTGGTAAGGAACTCTTTAATGAAAGTCTCGGCAGCTACGGTCATGAATTGGGTGGCATCCGAAGCATGACCATTGACGAGTCCCGCTTCGTAGCAGATGGGTAACATTCTCGACTCAATACTCGCTATATCCGGGAATTCTCCCGACTCGACGGCTAAGGGCTGCGCGAATCGTTTGCGAATCTCGAGGTCCCAGTCTAAAGTAGTTAGCACAAGCTTCATCTTGGTTCGGATGAAAAAGGATACTTACTCATCTTGCTCAGACCATTAGTGCTGTGGGGTGTCTCCGGGACGCGAGCGGGTCTGCCTCGGTGATGTTCGTTGAACATATTCGCCAGGGACTCGAAGGGGTCGAACTTTGCAAAGAGTTAGTCGCCATGAACCAAGGGCGCGTCGTAGCAGTTATACGCACGTCATTCTGAGCTAATTCTTTGATGCGTCGCCTATCGCGACTCGGAAGCTGCATGACATCTCCCTTCAGCCTACGTTCGGCGGCATCGCCAGTGACGGGCTTAGCGCCGACGGTGGTGGCTGGTTTGTCATTAGCGGAGACCCATGGTGCAACGCCTTGATCTGGCATCTCTCTCGTGAGATTCCCATATATAGCGGCAAGGAGCTGGTTATGTAGGTGGCTCTTGTCGCCATTGGAAGAGAATAGTATGGGATCGATGCGTTCGGAATACTCTGCTTGGTTTAGCCGCCCTATATATAAGATGTGTAAGTCAATTTAATCTATATACATATACACAAAAATCATCAGATAATCTGGACACAAAGACGAACCAAGTATAAATTGGGTTGTGGATTCTTTGTATATATTCCATTGTTCATTTCCAATGGCGGATTTGAGGGCTGTATATAGGGGTTCGAGATCGATGCGGGCTGGGATAATTTGGCTAGTTTTTGTGACTTTTTGAGTAGGGGGCGCGGAAACGGTTATAGATTTAAGAGTTGGAGTAGAAAGGGTGACAGAAGGGCGGCTTAAGGCCGCAGGATCTATGTCGGGCATCTTGAAAAAAAAAAAAAAAAAAAAAAAAGGAAATACGGGGATATCGACGTTGGCGGGTAGCGCGGTGGAAATTGTCTTGTCGATGACCGAATTCGGAATTCGGAAAAAAAAGATTTGATAGTGGTGGTGGTGGTGGTAATGGTGATTAGTGGTGGTGGTGATACGACGAAAGGCGCGAAAGTTGGGCGTATTATGCGCTGGGTGTCGCGTGCGGGCTATGAGCACAGCGCAGCTCGAAAAATGGGTTTATAACCCATTCATCGAGTGCGGTAAGTTAATGCGATCCAAATACCAAGCTGAAAATGATGAAAAAATGGAAAAAGGATGCAGTTATTTGATGAAAATTGCATCGGCTTATTGTTGGCCATTAAGCGGGAGGTTTGGGATGTCGTCTAAGAATATGGAATATGGAAATCGGCGTAAGAGTGGTTACTTGTTCGTCAGAGGGGAAATCATTTGATTGGGGGATTATGGGGAAGAAAGTGGAATTAATGGAGAATTATAAACTTATTGTCGCTTCTGATTGGCTCACCTTTTGTTAAGATAGTGTTACCTATGTGCTATAGCTTTGTCACCAGCTGTTACCCTGCTACGTCTGTAGGTATTTTCGTTACAGGTACACATTAGCCCCTCCAATATTATGATCCAGTTCCTCTTAAATACATATTTCGTCGCGCGTCGCGTTGATTATCACAAGCATCATACTTACAGAGGTGCTGCACCTTACAAACCTACATAGGTACATCGACTTAACTTACATTTATACTCAAACAACGCATGTCATGAGCTAACACCCATATCCGTTCAAGCATCTTTTGTTTTTTTTAAAGGCAACGACGATAACTCAAAATGACACAATGTCTGGGTCGGCGAATGCAGACCGAAACAAGCGAGTTGATCTTAGCATCAACCGCTTGATTTCGCAATTGATACCAGACGACCCCCACTTGACCGACGAAGATGCTCAACTGAGGCATGACTCGTTTTTTGACGAGATCAAGAAACAATTAAACCAGTGAGATTATGCATGCCGTACATATAAAATATTATCTAGTACAAATTTGTTAACCTTTACCCATTTACTAGACCCAGACCGCCTCCCCTCTCCGACCAGAACCATGCTTCCGAGCTCATCAGACGAAGGCTAGTTCAGACAAATCCAAACCAGGCATTACGCTACTCAAATCTTTACTCGAGGTTGTTGGCGCTACCTGTACTCAACCAAAAATGGGCTATGCTATACGTGCTTTATCAATTAGCCGACTCGCCTGATCCTGCTGAACCTGACCCCGTCGCCTTTGCTGAATTTCAGCAAGAGCAGGCTAAGCGGAGGAAACAGGAGGAAAGAGAAGAGTTTGCTGCTTCGGGTGGTCCTTCTAGACAGGGAACTTCGGAATTCTACAAGCGCGAGCAAAACCCTGACGACTACCATCCTACCGAGCTCCGTGATGTGCTCAAGAACCCTAAAGACATGAAGTCGCTCGACGGAGAAACGCAGCGGCCTTCCACCGCTAGTGACTATAAACGTAACAGGGGATCTAGAGATGAAGTACCAACTACTCCAAAGAGAGATGTGGCCATTAAGTCCAAGCTACTGGCAGATAACTACTGCGATATTGAACCTACTGAACCTGCTCTCCTTCGGGATCTTCCCTATACTCTTCAGGGGCTTTCGTCCACCACTCTCCCATTTGGTAAAGACTACTCGCTTAAGCTCCCTATCACCCTACCTCCGCCTATAATCGGCCTCCTTCACACACTTGCCGAGCCCTCGCTTCTCTACCGCACCCTCGAAGACTTCATCAAGACTCCCGCGAAGGGGCTGGTCGGCCAAAGTCTTCGAGCAGCTATAGGCGACGAACTTCGCTCGTATTTAACACTCGTAGCAACTCTAGAGGGTCAGATCCGACATGCATTATCTACTATTGATGGAAGTGCACCGCGAAGCGGCATCGGGAAGGCGGGCGTGACTTTAAAACGTTGCGTCGTTTGGACACGTGAAGCAACGATGGGCTTGCGTCTCATGAGCTTAATTGCAGAGGAATCCAAGAGTAAAAAGGGGGGGCAGCTCATCTCCTTAGTCCACTCCTTCTCCTCGTCCAACGGCGACCCCGTCGTAGGCGCCTTCGCCGAGCGTCTCCTTAAACCCATCACCAGACCTTTCTATGACATTTTGCGACATTGGATCTACGGTGGCGAGCTCTCAGACCCGTATCTCGAGTTCTTTGTACAGGAACAATCGGCAGAAGCGATGCCCAAGGGCAAGTCCGGATCCATCAATGTATGGGAGGACAAGTACATGCTAGTACCCGAGATGATACCCTCCATCATAACCACCGAGTTCTCTGAGAAGGTCTTCCTGATCGGCAAGTCCCTGAACTTCATCCACCACAGCTGCGGCGACGCCGAGTGGGTCGAGTCGTATTCGAAGGAGTCCTCCAAGGAGCTCCGCTATGGCGACACCGCCACCTTGGAGACGTGGATCGACGAGGCGTACAAGACGACCATGCGCCGACTGCTCCATCTCATGACCAACAAGTTCCACCTCTTCGAGCACCTGCAGGCACTCAAGAGTTACATCCTCCTCGGGCAGGGCGACTTCATCGCGCTGCTGATGGAATCTCTCGCCACGGCTCTGGACCGCCCCGCAGGAGCACAGTACCGACACACGCTCACAGCGCAGCTCGAGCACGCCATCCGCGGCTCGAACGCACAGTACGACTCCCCCGAGGTCCTGCGTCGTCTAGACGCCCGCATGCTGCAGCTCTCCCACGGCGACATAGGCTGGGACTGCTTCACACTAGAGTACAAAATCGACGCCCCAGTCGACGTCGTCATCTCCGACCTAGGCAACCGGCTATACCTCAAGGTCTTCAACTTCCTCTGGCGCATCAAGCGCGTCGAGTTCGCGCTCTCCTCCACGTGGCGCAAGGTCACCACGGGCTCGCGGGGCGTGCTGCAGACGAGCCACCCCGCCGTGCGCCAGGCCTGGAAGACGACGCGCGGGTTCCTGGCCGAGATGGTGCACTTCGTGGGCCAGCTGCAGTACTACATCCTCTTCGAGGTCATCGAGAGCTCCTGGAGCGAGCTGCAGGAGAAGCTCCGCAAGGAGAACGCGACGCTCGACGACGTCATCGTGGCGCACAGCAACTACCTCAACTCCATCACGCACAAGGGCCTCCTGGGCGCCCGCCGCCGCCGCTTCGTCAACTCCCTGTCCAACAACAGCGCCGGCGCCAGCACCGCCGGCAGCGGCGCCGAGGAGGACGAGAACGGGTACATGATCCAGCTGGGCGAGCTGCTGCGCACCATGCTCGCGTACCGCGACTGCGTCGACGGGCTCTACTCCTGGTCCGTGTCGGACTTCACCCAGCGCCAGGAGGCCGACCTCCGCCATTTCCCCCCCGCCGCCACCAAGGACGGCGGCAACGACAACATCCCCGGCGGCCCGCACAGCGAGTTCCCCGCGCTGCAGGAGCGCCTCAAGCACCTCGGCGACCGCTTCCGCACGAAGCTCCAGGTCCTCCTCGGCGACCTCGCATACCAGGCCGACGTCGACCTCCGCTTCCTCGGCGTCGCCATGAACTTCAACGACGTCTACCAGCCCGTCCGCCGCAAGCCGAAGAGCACACCCGGCCCCGCCACCGCCGCAAAGGGGCCACCTGGTGACGCGGCTTCCACCGCGACTGGGAAGGGGTTTGCTAAGGGTTGAAGCTGGGGGGTGCGGTTTGATACACTTGGTGGAATGAATCCTGGGGAGGAGGGGTGGTTCGGGAGGGGACCTGTTATATATCGCTGCCAAGTGGCTTCGTTGTGTCTCCTCTCGTCGGTCCGGGTTACTCTATATCAAAACCATGTTGTATAGCCAGGAATACCAGGTTACGAGGAAGAACGAGTACCTATATCGCGGTGGACAAGTGATGTAAACGAAGCACCACGCAGTTAACTTACCTACGAGAGTACGATGGAAGTGAAGTGGACGGACATGGTGTTCTGGAGTTTGTCTAGCCAGCCGGCCGGTCTCGAGACCTTTACACAAAGGTTGCTCGATGATCGAAGGATCGTGGGCAGTTGACAAAGCATATTAGTACCTAACCGAGGAACGAGTCATCTGTACCGATTGAGGAGGGAATTTATCACCCCCTGGCTACCGGAGACAAGTGTCGAAGGTATTGTACTTTGCCTTACCAACGATTTGGGAACAGAGCATGCCCACCTTCACACAGAGAATAACCTTACTTAAAATATCAATATCACGAGTCCAACACCCCTTCATCTTAAAAGACCATCGCCTGTTGAAAATAATTAAATGCATTAATAAAAATAGTATCAGTCTCGCGACCTAACTAACGATGAAACCACCGAAGAAGCATAAAAACACATTCACGAGGCACCACTTTCGGAATGTGAGAAAAACAAGAAGTCAATATCAGCAAATCATAGCATATCGTCATTCATACGTAGTGGTTCGTAAAACCGAGGACTTGTCCGATCCTTTTCCTTTTTGTCCTCTCGAGAATGATGACGACGATCCGGTAGACTGATGGTGGATCTTTCCGGGGAACTTTTCCGTTCTAATCTACACATCGGTGTGATGCCGGTCTAGTAAAGACGCCCCCGTATGCCCGTAAATTTCACGGCCGACCTTTTCCCCTTCCGTTTCCATGCTAGCCGTTGTCGAAACTCATGTTGAAAAAAAAAGCAATACGCCACGAAAACAAAGTTGCCCTCCCTTCCCCGCTGGAATAACGCCGTTGTAAGATCGGGCCCGGTCCGTCCGAAAATTTGCCTATGCTGTTCCATCGTACACCGTCTTTCGATTCGAGATTGCTTGGAATGGGAAAGTATTCGATGCATGATGGTCTAGAACGACCAAGGAAATCCCTTATTGGCACATCGGGGTATCAAGGACCAAGAGTGGCCTGGAAATATTGTCGTTTTCGCCAAGGCCGAGGCGAATGTGTTAAAAATTGTTTGTCGTGATAACCGTTCGAAAATGGAACCAAATCGTGCATTGTTCCAGGCGCAGAACTGGAGCTCGCCAACCATCTCCAGTGCTGCTCAAATATCCGTGTGCCAACTCATCATAACCTACGGATATCCTCATGATATCCAGCCGAGCTGGCCGATATGCACAAGGCAGACCCAATAGCTGCCACTGCCTCCGCAAATTCACCCCAAATCCACTTTCCATCCCAGATTGAGCAAGATTCGACGAATTCTGTGAATATAGTCGATAATCGAAGCGAAGTGTTTAGACGTCAATCATCTCCGTATCCAGGGAGATGGGAAAGGTCACCTCATCCGCGGGACCCCAGTTACCCTCGTAGACAGTCGCAGCTGCTCGCTGACGAGACGCAACCCAACCCACTGCCGGTAGAGCAAGGAGCTGCGCCACCGTAGGTCGGAACAGGGGGTCCGGCATAAGCATCAACTTTACGATGATGTCTAACGAATTCGGGTGCTGAGGGTCCTTCATGAAGTCGGGAGGATGCTGAAGCTCGCTCTTTCGACCCAAGCCGAAGATGTCGCCTGACTGCCTGCTTCGGAAGTTGTATGTGCGGCGAGGACTACGCGCAACACGATCATCCCCGAACAAGTTAGCGCTGCGATCAGTGTCGTCAATCGGCATGCCGTTAGCATCCCGAGCGATTGCGCTCGAATCCTGCGTCATAGTTGGGACTTCCGAAAAGTCACCTTCTCTCAATGCAGTCCAAGTAGCTCCGTTTTCAGGGAGCTTGACGTTAGCTGCAATCTCCATCATGATGAGACCAAAAGAGAAGACATCTGCGGGTTGGCCAATCTCAGATCGAAGAGCCTCTGGCGCCATGTATTCACGATCGCCCTCCAAGTCCGGTCCCTTTTCCAAGGGTACCGCTGTCGTCAATCCGAAGTCACCAATCTTCAAGGTACCTTCAAAGTCGATAAAGATGTTGGCGGGCTTCAAGTCAAGATGGATATATCCAGCGTCGTGGATATTTTTCAATCCCTATTTATTTCGTTAGTTATTACCCTCTTAATTGAATTGTTTCTTAAGCTTCATATACCTTCCCAATCTCAAGCATGATTTTCCAGATCCTGAAATCATCAAGTCGTCCTCTCACGCCGACAAAGGACAAGAAAGCGTCAAGGCTTCCCTCTTCGCAATATTCAGTCTGGATGAAGAGACAGCTGTTCTCTTCCCAACTATTGACGAGCTGCAGAACGTGGTCGCATCCTACCAGGTTTTCCAAGACACACACCTCACGACGTCGGAGAGCACGGTCCTTTCTACCCTGAATCGGGAGAGTGAGTTTCTTCACCGCATAGACCTTACCAGATGAAGGAGAGGTAGGAGTGCGATGGGTAGGGGTGCTGAAGTAGCCTTGCTGAACCATTCTTGGCTGAGTGACCTCTGTAACTTTGAACACATGCGAAAACTCGCCCTTACCCACATGCTCGACCTTGCTAAAACGTGCCATGAGTCCCTCATCCAAATCATGAGAGGGCATACCATTGATAGGGGTAATCGCGCGTCGCTCAATGAAGGCTGGGGCGGTATCGTGTCGCGTGGTCGGGGTTGCAGGAAGGATGTTCAGGTTTCGGTCGCCGGTGCCAGGGAATCGGGAGTTATCTGTAGCATTCGAGATAGACAAGCCGCTCGCGTCAGGGGGTACAATGTTTCCCGTGGGAGTCTGGGGGAATGTCGTCTCCCCAAATTCTAGTCGGTCCAATGGGCTTGCTGGATACAAGGGGTTATTCTTAGCAAACTGAACTGTGGCGGGAGACTTGTCAAGAGCGACAGTCGAGTTAACCTTGAGCGGCGTGGGTGCATAAAGCGGACCGCTATTGACTCGAGGCTCACTGGGTGTTGGCAGAAGGCAAATAACTGGGAGGGTTGCCTGAACTACAGGTGTCGGGGAAACGCAGCGTTGAGCCGTAGCACGGTACTGGTTTGGTTCCCAAACATTATAATTCGACGTTAACTCAGGGTACTTACAGCTGGTAGCCGGGACGCATTGCAAGGCCATACCAGATCCAACCGCAGACGTAGGGGGTGGGAGGCGTCGATTAGTCGTAGGGCTCTCGTTCGACAAGCGGGTTAATTTGCTGGGGCCTCGCGGCATCGATGATTGCTTCGTCGGTGTCGGGGGTAGCAAGTCTCCATCGTTACTAGTATCACTACCGCCGGCCCTTCGAGTAGGACTTCGACTATCGTCATTGTACATGCTGAGTAGACTCTCCTTGCGGGACTGGTTAGAGAAGCCGCCGAAGTACACGGGTCGTGGCTGATCGCTGAAGATGTTCGTCGATCGATTCGGGGTTGGGGCGTCGAATGGAGTAGACGGTACACCAAATGTGTGTCGAATACGCCTACCTCGAGCCTTTGCGTTGCCTGTCAACGGCAGCGGTGGATAAGTAGCGTAGCTGGTTGGTTGCTTTTTGCACGGCGTGTCAGGAACAGCTCCATACCCGCCACCAGGAGGCGCTAGTTCTGGGTTACGATTCATCTTAGACACCAAGCCGGTAGATGCGAATGCCCCCTCATATGGCTTCGCGTGCTTGTAGTCTGGAGTAGAGACACTGGCAGCCTCATCCTGCTTCTCTGGCTGCGGACGAACGGCTCCGACTGGCAAACTCTTAGAAAAGTTCATTGGCGCCCTCGATTTCTCTACGATTGGCATTGCGAAATGCGTGGGTGAATCGCTGGCAAGACTCGAGCCAGAGGAGGAAGCCGTGGTCATGGCGCGAGAGAGCGGGTGGGGTTGATGATACTGCTGGTTCAGCATGTGCGCTGACGGATGTGGTAGCGGCACCGGCGTTGCGAACGGGCTTTCACGGTGAGGTGGCGGCATGAAATGATCCATCGATAGCCGCGGGCGGTTCTTGCTGTTCGGTGTGGTCGTTCCATTAGGAGACTGTGCCAATTGCTGACCGGCCTGTCGTTTTCCCCAAGAAGTTCGGTCGCGCTGAGGGGTAGTGACATCACTAGAATTCTGAGCAAGCTGTTGAGCGGCATTGCGCTTACCCCATGATGTGCGCTCGCGCTGCTGCAGAGTAGACCTGCGAAGAGATCCGGCTCGTCGCATCGCCGCATGCGGCGCTGGAGATGCCAGCGATTCCGAGACGTTAGTAGAGTTGGGGCTTGTCCAGTCGTATTCGCGGGTCGAATCATCTTGGAATTCGAGATTCTGCGAGGTACCGGCAAGGTGGTCGAAGATGTTAAAATCGAGAGTCACGGTCGAAGGGCCGTAACTACGACGCTTCGCCTTCGGGCTTCCCGAGAGAGATTGATCGACACTCATCAACGCGTCGCTTCGCTTCAACGGGCTCGCGACAGAGGTCGCCATGGTAGTGCCGCTAACGTCGCCAAATCGCGACATGCCGAACTGAGAAGAGGAACCACTCATGTCGAGATGCATGCTGTGTCGGCTTGCAGCTTTCTCAATTGGCTTGCGTGATGCTGGGCTGCGGGTGCGGAAGATATTTATATTTTCTTGCCCAGGAGATAATGTGTCAATTGAAGATGATGAGGATGAAGATGGAACGGAATTACTAGAAGGAACTTGACTTAGTGCCCGCCTAGAGGGGCTTTTTGGAGATGTGCGGTGCCGCGAAAATGGCTTGTTTGATGAGGTTGAACTGGGGCTCTTTCCAGACTTCGCAGATCGTAATGATAACTTCGCACTCGGGCGGAACGGCGTGGCGAGTGGTGATTGAGTGTGTGGTTGGCTCCCAGAGGGCGAGTATGTAGAAGATGCGTTTTGTCCTAAGAATTGAGATTGGACACGCCTGACTGATGGAGAAGAAGGTGAAGATCCCGCATCAGAACTACTTTGTGATGCTGTTCGTACAAGAGGGAACTTGGATGGTGATCGTGAGAGAGACCTTAATGATCGAAGACCAGCTGGCACGTCCACATGATGATGGTGAGGATGAGTTGGAGATGGTAAAGTTAAAGTACCTCCACTGTTAGACATTTTGAATTGAAAAGTTCTCTGCTAGTGCAGAGGGTCTCCGCAAAGAATGGCGTTGGTAGGTTCTAGGACGTTGAGGGCTCGGCAGGCTTTGCTCGTCGTGTTGATGAAGTCGGCGATAGTGAATATAGGTAGGTTGGCGGTCGAGTTGGCGACAAATAGGGTGAAGGTCGTTGAATGAGGTCGTTGAAAGAAGTCGTCAATAGGAAATCGTTAAAAAAAGAAAAGAATGTGTCGAAGGAGATTTGAACCAGAACCCAGTTTAGATTCTGCTAAACTCGCGATGACAACGATATAGGTACAAACCACAGGTAACAAGAGATGCTGATAATCCAGGAATGTAGCGCCGAACAGTTAATCAATCAAAAAGATGGAATGTCAGACCAGACAAGGGCAATATGAAGACGTTTTTTCTTCAACGACTCATGCTGGATCAAGTTCGAGTCGAAGGTGAAACTATCAGGTTCACCCCTTCCTTCCCTTGATAACACTCCAAATAACTGACCAACGATTCTTTCGAACAATCACACACAAAGAGGTTGAGTTGTCGTATCAGATGCCGCCATTCAGTCTGGTCGAGGGCGATGTTGAAGCTGACGATTGGGTAGGGAAAAGCGGCGAGGGAGAGTGAAGAGGGCGGCTAATAGGTTTCTCGTGTATGTATGTATGAATGGGATGTAGTACGTAGGCGCGCAACTCCTGACAGATCTACTGTTGTTTGTGGCGAATTTGCAGAAAAAAGATGGAGATCAGGAGTCGACGAGAGAGGTTGGATTTGGAGAAGTTCGTAGAAAAGGAGCGGTCGGAAAAAGATGCCAAGTGTGTAGGAAGTAACTGTACATGCGCTTCACTAGATCGTGCAGGAGTGGGAATTTGGGAAAGAAGAGGGAGGTCAGGTTTCTAGCAGGGGTCCTTTGGGGCTACGTATCTGGAGAGCGCGTTTTGTTTATTTCGAGACGCGTATGTGGGGGCAAGTGCGCCACGGCCCACCAGGCAGGTACGTGCCGTACCCAGGTACCTCCCTGTCAAAAATCACGGCCGTGCGTTACGCAAGTACCTATGAGTATGGATCCAATCCGTACTCCCGTACCTGCACACAAAAATCGTTCCTCTCTTTTTGTCCATTCACTGACCGCCTCCTCTTAACCTAGGAAATTTTCTACGAAGCTGCAGATGCATTACCCCTTATAATTAATCAATTCGAGTGACAAAGATATGGAAATTTTTCATGTTTTCTAATAAGTGAATTGAGGACCCGGTGTTGCGTGTGTTGGTTGATCGGTGATTTCTTTATTTTGCCCAGCCAGCGATATTAAATTTAATTCAATACCATTTCGTTAAACGTAAGGTTTACATAACTGATCCTGCTCATGCAATTAATAAGGTACCAATGTACTCTACCTGTCTGGGCTATTTTTCAATGGCTAGGGTTAAACTGATCTGTGGGAGAAAAAGCCACATGGGTCTCTTGTCGTCTGATGCGCGCTGATCCGGACCCTATCCTTAGGTACCTAAACTTAGGTTAAGGCTCCATATCCTAAACATCCTGACCAACCCTTTTTCTGTGGAAGTCCCATCCCGCCTGCAGCCCCCCCCAGTTCCATGCGGCTACATAGGGTAGCCGTAGCCTCAAACAAACCCCACCAATTATTCAGCCCGAATCGTTGGATCGTTCAAGCCGTTTAGTCGCAGACGCCGGCATCACATAGCCTCCTTTTTTTCTCCTTCTTCCCCCTTTCCTGTCCCTCACGAGGTAGAGTCGGAGAAAATTAGGGTTAACCATCCCAATGAAACTTTTATCACATTCCCCTTATTCAATATCTATTATAGGAGAAATAGGTACAAAGGCATTTCAAATCGTAAGAAAACCGGCGCCAGAAGTGGAAATAAGTAAATAATCTCCAAAGTAAACAATAATCTTAATACGATAATACGATGGGCTAATATCATGATCTCATCTTTGAGATTCATGCGTCCATTGGCAGGATTCGTACATTTCTTTAGATTTTCCATTTCGCTTCGGGCCCTTCTCTCCATACAGTTCGAGCTTAGGCCACATGTCTTTTTTTTTTTTCTGGTTTTCCTGGTTTTCCTGGTTTTCCTTTTTCGACCCTTTTTTTTCCCTTCTACCTACCTTTTTTTCTTACGATGCGATCTCACATCATCACATGCGTTATTGTTTGTCTCCACGTGCTGCCGCGCAGATGTCGGATCATGGTAACTTAAAGCATAAGGTTATTACTTTATTTTTAAGATTAGACTAACTCGAATATTGACGGGGTCAATGATGAATCGCCTAATAAGTGATTGTCAATCGTCACTAAGATAACTCTGGGGTAATCATCCATTATTGTACAGCACCTACCTACCTAATGTACGAAACAGGTGGCATCCATACCTACCTACCTAGTACCTACATAGGTAGGTATCCATACCCATATTCATATCCATATTAGATACAGATGATGTTTTCCAGATTTTGCGACAGGTGACGAAAACACTCGTTCGTTTATTTCACGAATTGTATCATTGCAGTTTGACAGTCTCCAGTCATTCAATGTTATCAATCGCAATATTTTGTTTCTTAATGTTTCGGGTCTATGTAAAACCGTCCGTGTTCCCGTCCCTTGTGGCCCGACTCGAGTCCGAGTGTTTTGATAAAAAAGGATCTATCCGTTCCCAGGTCGTCATGATAAACGTCCTTTCCGAGATCCGAACGCTGAGACTTTTTTCTTCTTATTTTCTTCTTATTTTCTTCTTATTTTCTTCTTATTTTCTTCTTATTTTCTTCTTCTAAGTTCTAATCTTGATTTTGTCAATTTCTTGTTCCCGTTATTCTGTGCAATAATTCCCACCGCGGGGCAATCTACATGGAATCATCATCTTGGATCCATCAGTGGATTATAGATACAGGGCTCCAGATAGCTTCAGATATGTAGATCGATAACGGCCCGACAAAACATCCTCCTCATAACCTTGGAATAATAACGGGCCTCCATGGGCCTCCATGGGCCTCCATCAACAGGTACACTAACAAAACAACAAACATTCATCAACATGTATTAAACATATTCCTTCTCCATAGTCGCGCAGCGCATTGCAAAATACCACAACGTGTCCTAAAATCCTTCGTTCTAAAAAAGATCCATTTAGGTATTCATGTGTTCGGCCTATTAAATAGGAAACATGTCGCATATAATAGACGTTATTATTCAGAGCGGTAATTCCGTGTGGCTTGTTTTCGCAGCAATACCCGGGTACTAGTAAACTATCTATTTACCAAGAAGGCAGTTCGCAAGGAATTACCCCGTATTGGTCCTATATATGTCGTATAGAGGTTATACAACTTCTGTTGGTCCTAGCATCCATTCTTCCATAGTCGGATGGCTATTACTTTCCCCCACGTAAGCAGAGTACGACAATGTTGGCATCCATTTCACCTGCCACGTAAAGTCGTGTGGAGGTGCACAGTGGCTAAACGCTTCGTCATTCGCGTTATGTCCGTAAGGACGGATGGATATTATGGATCCTCTCCGCGTAGGATCGTAAACTCGGACAGGTCCACCAGCTCCGGCCCCATTCCGTGGCTTCGAGGGTAACTAGCGTCAACAGCTCGCTAAACTGCACCAGAATCCATAACGATATGATCGACTGGAGCCACGCTAGCTTTGATCATTATTTGTCTTCCCCGCCGTCGATGCGCCGTTGAGTCGGTTCCCATAAATTGGGGGGTCGCCTCCATCACCAGAACTTTTATTCGACTTCAAAGAAATATTTTGTCTCTTTTGGAATTGTACATGTGTGGGTACCTACTTAAGTACGAAGTTGTTAGCTCTCGTCAGCTGGGTCCTCACAGTCACGAGGACCGGACATATTTCCACCACATGGACTTCTGTCTCTGCGCAAAAAGCAACACGCAGAACCTGACTGATCAGGCGTTAGTGAACGCCATCTTTGCAGTCGCTAGTATACGAGAGACAACCATAGGGAATATCCGAACCTTCCCCAGTTAGGTCACGATCCCCTCTCTAAGACACCAGACCCCAAATCAACGTCATCATCGAAGACTGTTGGCAGAGCCGGATCGCGTAGTTTTAAAGCGAACTCTGCATACACTACGGTAGCAAGCAACAATACGGAGTGGATAATCACGTTCCGGTATGAAGGACAACCCTAAGGACCATGCAGGCCTGCTTGGCTCTGTGTCAACATGTAACTAAGTAGGCACTTACGTCCTATTTGTTAATAGTATGAAGAAGACGAAGCACTGTTCTCTCGTGATCCAGTGCTTCCGACGGAAATCTGCGTAAAGAAGTATGTGCCGGCTTTTCATCATAATAGGGATGCTTTCGAATGCCAAGGTGACAGTGCCATCTCGGTATTACTCACAAGTTCTCATTCGAACAACGGACTACTCTTTGATATGAATACAACTTGGAGTCGTGGGCATAGGATAAACTTCATCCCAAAGTAGATTTAAGCTATAAACACCTAAGTTTAAAATGATTATTCATAACTTTGCTTAGGAGGGTTCCCGTCATTTCTTAATTCAATGAGGCCCTTGATTGAATTTCATGGGTTCATTTTAAAACTTCAAGCAGAATACAATTATACTCAGATCCGTTATAAAAAGTCCTGCTTGTCCTTCCATCGAATAGAACGTTGAAGAAATGGATGGTATTGAATTAATAATTAAGGGTTCATTTCATACATAAGTCTAATAATAGTAACTTTCCTCATTACTGTTAGATATTCCAAAGATAATGTGAGCTTTCATGGTACTTAATACCATAAATCTTGTATGGTCGTTACCCAGGGTCCCAGGGATGCTTGAGAATTATTCTAAGATCCCATCTTTGAGTTTAGCCTCAAACTTTTAAACAAGTATTCGAAAACATTAACATTGCAGTTCTATTAAAGGCCATCTACTTGAAGTATATTTACCAAATACGGTTGTTACATGTTACGAAAAGGTTATGCTCATTACCAATCTTGAAATTTCGGTCTTGCTTCATGCGTAAGTTTTTAGTTGGCGGTACATGGTGTTTGACCCCTTAACCTTAGCATCAATCTCTGAGTATGGACACTCATACTTAATTACCTGGTAGTGAGAAGGAGTGAAAGGGGCATCCATCATCTCAAGAGCTGAACCACCTAATTAAGTTGGTTAGATTTCTATATTCGAAAGAGCATTAACTCAAACACTTTGAATAGTAGCTACAAAAGTCAGCATCAATGACAATTCAAGCTCACCCACTGCTAACTTGACGAGATTTGAAAGAGGTTTTTTTTCTATCTGACTTTCATTCCGTGCTACGACAAAAGAATTAACGGCTTGGATGTAAGAAATATACAACCTACCTAGATGGTAATATTTGGCGAGTCGGATATTAATTAGCTTTAAGGGGATGGGCTAGGCCAAGAACTAATAAAATAATTAGTTGAGGTGGTATATGCATTTCGAAGCCCCTATTCAACCAAATAAAAATGAAGATCTGGCAAGACCTCAAAGTTACTTGGATAATAGGACAGTTCAAGTTTGATTACCTTGATGACTAGATGAAAGATGAAAATGTTTATTCTTTTCCCCAATGTTTTGAGGACTATTAAAGCTATTCAAGCTATCAAGCCGAGATGCTTCCAGTTCGGTATCCTAATCGTCATCGACGGCAGCCACCGAATGGCTCCTGAGACTCGACGTAGTGTACGACGGCCCGGAAGCTAGCCTTGAGTATGCCATCTCCCGTATTATAATGCAATAGGGCCAAGTAAATTTCTACGTAGTATTGTCGCCAATTATGGTCTAAATGGCCACCGAGAGAAGACATGGACAGCAGACAACGGCGTCTACTGGCTGTGTGATCTACTTCCATTTTTCATGGCAGAGGAGCAGCGACTTATAACCAAGCTTCAGCTAGACTCTACGATTAGGCAATCTGTACGGAATAATAAGGATTATCTATACTTTAGTACGCGTTCGGAGGAGGGTGTGGACGAACTGAGCAATTGGGTCCTCACTGGATTCAGGATTCACGACTGCTTTTGGTTCCCCCAGAAGATGCATTTACCGACCCTGGTCGGCTACTGTCTGCTTTGGAATAATTGACGATCATTTCAACGGGCTATCCATTCAGACCGATTTCGAGATGAGGGAGACGAACTGGATATCCTATTACCATTGCTTCTGCTTCCGCCTCGACGATCTAGACACTAAGAAGATCCAACTCATGGAAAACCCCACTAGCTAGAGGAGGCAGCATGCCGAAGGTCCCATCGACGATAGATGGGGGTTCCTGAAGCTGGAGAGAGACCATGCTTCTAGTAGGCTACATATTATCGAGTCCCGTAAGGAATGGCTCACGGAACAGAGCGGTGATCGGCGGTGTTACTTTATCAAAAAGCTGGTCTTCGACCCAGACTCGGGGGTGCTAGATGTGATTAGCGATACGGTCCAGTGGCAATTGAATCAGTTGCTTACAGCTCCTGAAATCCCCCAAATATCTTAAACTCCCTAAATCTTAAGCTCTCTTTACCCCCTCAGGCTCCGTAAGCTTCTGAAATGTCTCTCTCGGATTGGTCAAGTCCCCTAAGGTCCCTGTTGCCTTATAATAAGGTGAGCTCCTTAAGCTTCCCCCTTTTACCCCTTATTCAGGTGGATTATGTATTAGGTAATGTCCAGCCTGTGAGGATGTGGCCTGTGTGTTGCCGTAAGTGGTTACTGTAATCTGTAAGCCCTCCTAAGCTGCCAGCAGCTTTAAAGAATCGAATCGATTCAACGCTCAATCGCTGAATGGTCCAGTGACGTAGTAAGGTGCATGCTGGCCCATTTGAAAGAGCTCTTGAAGAGCTTCTAAACAATATTTTCTTTGTGCAAAGAGCTCTTCGTTCGATTGTAACACAATTGATTAACGTGAGGCTCTTTGTTGTAATAGTGGTTTTGGAGTTGGTGGTGGTTTTGGGGCACGGGCCAAGAGTACCTTTATTTGTATTGGCGATTGTATGGCGAAATGTGTACCTTGTCCCGGATTAGCGTTTTGACACCCCTATCTCTTATCAATCAACTTCTTCAAACTCTGTATGACGTACATAATAACCCTTCATATCTTTTCGTAAACTCAAGATACAAAAACCACGTTTTTATCTTCCTTTTACAGAATCTTTACTCTAGCATACGACATATCTGGCTTCCGGAAAACCTTTTCCGTGGCACGCATGGTTTTGAGCTTTTCTGGAAGCTCTAGAAACTCCAGATTAAGCACCAGCAATACAACGACAATGCGAAATTCCATGGATGCAAGTTTACTGTTTACGTCCTGGTAGGTGGAAGTCATGGCAATCAGCAAACCGTTTTTATGTCAACCATGAGTCAAATGCGAAAGTGCTCACCGGTACAACCCCTATAGCCACCACCAAACGCTAGTGATGGTAAGGCATGTGGGTCGAATGTTTTCTTGCCAGTATTGATTTCCTTCAGTAGCCACCTCTTCGGATAGAAACTTGCAGTATCGCGGCCTGCGTCAGCGCGCAATCTATCTCCGAACTTCACTGCGGCGGCTTGACTGCCAAGACTGCGCTTTGACTCTTCCACTGGGACAGGGTCGCGATTAAGGTGATAGTTCATGATGACCTCTGCTCCTTTTGGTATTTTGCAGCCTAGGATCTCCGTATCTACAAGAGCTCGGCGAAGACTGGCCTTCGCCACGCCAGCAAAGAGAAATATCTCTTCACACGTGACATCAAGGTAAGGAACATTAGCTGAAAGGATCTCTTCTACGGGAGGTTGGGCGCTCGAAAAGGCGGCCTTGAGAGCTGTGCGTAATTCGTCCTGAACATTTGGAAAAGCTTCCATATACCGAACAAACCAGGTAAGAGCATTGGCAGTGGAATCGTGACCCTCAAAGACTGTTAGCTGCGATCGTGGGCTCTGCCTGTGCGGATGACATACCCCAACAAGCATGACGAACATTTCATCGAGCATATTCTGATCCTTGGTTGGGTCAGTGAGGGGCCTTTTGGCCTTCTTAGCTTCGACAACTTGACGTCGAAGAACTAGCTTCGTCCGAGGCCGTCAGTAAAAACACCTTGACCATGAGACAAGCTTAACAGAGTATCGTACCTAGGTCCATCATGCATGTATCGAATTCTCCCGCCTCTAGATTTCCGATTTTAAGACGTTGGAATCGTTCGACTGCATTCCTCATGACTAGTCCGATCTCTTCACTAACGGTACGTCGGAATTTACGGTAGCGTGGGGTATATGTTTCCAGCTTCTGTGCCCACTTCGGCGAAGGACTGTTTGAATTACGAGCTATTGTGTCCGCGATGTATGCTACCTCTTCCTTCAGGAAGATACCACGAGGAGGCTCGCTCAAGCTTGCGCCATTGTCCGTGTTGGTATGGCCGGCATTCTGACTTCGCAATTTGTGTATCTCGTGCCTCGTTACTCCGGGCTCTTCACCGACAACGGCGACCCAAATGGCTTCCAGAGCCGCGTTCTGGAAGTCTTCGTAAACATTAAAAGGTTGGTCTTAATATATAATCGATGCCTTGAGTCGCCAAAGGTCCAATAGTTCCAGAGTGGCTTTATAGATGTTCGGCGCCGCGGCCTTGTGCAGGAACTCGGAACCCATCACGTCAGCCCACAAGCGCTTCTGGGCCTTCAACTCCGGTGTGACGAATTGACTGAGCGATGCACGTGGAAACATGGGGGCAGATATATCGATTGCCATTGAAGCCTTGTCAAATTCCTTGTTGCGGCGAAGGACGATATCTTCAATTTCCCTGGGATCCTCGAGAACGATGAGAGGATTGCGTATGCCGGGAAATAGAAGCTGCGCAATCGGTACCCCGAGCTTCCGGGTCGTGATAGAAAATACAGATTCAAAAAACTCATTTTTCGCTTGGATCACTGGCACCAGGTCGGGAATGTCGCCAGTGATATGGCCATATGACTTTTGGTTATATGGGATGTCGGGGTACGGGGCCGGGTAGAGTTTGCGCCAGACCATGGCGATCAGCGTGACGGCCAGCGCAGCCAAGCTGAATACAAGGGGGCTTTGAAAAGGCATGATACCTCCACTTTGCTTCTCAAGTGGTTGTTTGCGGTGACGAGTGAAGGATTGAGGAAAAGAGCAGGAGTGGGTTAGTAATCGACGAGTGCCAGTTAGGAGACAAATGAAAGGAGGTAAAAGTGGCAGAGCTGAAAAATGCAGCGAAAGTGTCTATGTTACTTATACTGAAGCGATGCAAGGGTTTAAGTATCTAGCTGAAGGCAGGGGGTGTCTACTGACATTTGTCGGCAACCATCAGTATTAATACAACATGGCCACCACCTTTTGCAACGCTGTCAACAGCCTGTAAATTGTTGAATGTCATATATAGTAATCTGTATGAGGCAATATGTACATATCTCGATCGGCGCCGTTTTTCGGGCATGTGATCCAGCGCGGCCAGCATCACTTTGAATAATCCAGGGATTTAACGGCTTCGTTTCGAAGAAAACGGTCGTCCGGCCCCATTGTAAAACGGAGGGGAAGCGGCGCTTATAGTACGGAAGCCGGCTGAGCGGGCAGAACCCGGAAAGGTTAATGGGCTCCTACCACCACGATAAGTCGGCAGACGCAGACGGGCCGGCACGCCTGTTCGATATTGCCTGATCCTGATTTTTCATTGGTTAGCCAGCTATAATCAACACAGTATTTAGACCTTGACTGGTCATTGGAGGTGGGACCGATGGAATATTATTTTTTGGTTGGTTGTATTAGGGAAACTCTAATAACTGATTTAAACTTTATGAGTTTCCCGGGTGATGAGAGTGATTGTGACTCAGTGATCCAAGGCTGATTTGGTGTATGGACCATTTACTATAAATACCAAGGGACCCCCTTCTCATCTTTCCCTTTTTTTCCTCCTTCCTCTCCAATCCTTCCTCCTCCTCAAACACTCATCCATTCTTCAATCTCCTATCCCTCCTTTACCACCACCACCAACAAACTTATACCAACCTTAGTAAGTGAACTTCATCCTAACCCCCTTACTATCTTTACGCGTCAACAAATCAACTGCCATACCTTGATATTCCCCAAACATAACAACCAATACCCAGCAATTGGAATCAAAATAACAACACATATTCCCCCCTACACGCTTTTTCTTACACAGGCCTGACGCGACTTCGACGCGTAAAACTCATCATCCCATCTCTGCTGTACTACACGGGTACTTATTGTCAGCTCGTCACCGACCCGTGTATTTTCTCATCACCCACCCAGTACTTCTTTTAGCACGTAAACATTCCTCGCCCCAAAACTTCGTCATGTATTCATTTTTCCTACTACCTACCACTACTCACCATTACTTACCACCACCACCACCATCACCAACTATCAACATCACTAGGTATTGGCATCTATTTATCATCACCACCCATTGATAAACCCTCCCTTTCTCATTGTCTTCCCTTTCTTCTTCATCTCCTATGATACCCCTATGTATTCAGCTATATGACTGTAAACTCCATCATTTTATATTAAAATAGTCCCTTCTAACTTCACTACCCAGCACCTTCGATGTTATCGGTCCTCTACGGCTCTGCTCCCGGCCCTTTACGGCAACACTCCTGGCTTTTTACGGCTCCTTCTTTGGTTCCTTGTGGCTACGCTTCTGGATATCTCCGGTTCTTCACGAAAACACTCGATTTCTCACTCGACGACACTTTTTATTTACTCGATGACACTTTTTTTACTCGACGACACTCGCTCACTCGACGACACTCGACCTTCCACACGGCAACCTGGGAAAGAGACACGGCCCGACTTAAAGGCGTCGGGGGGGATAGATGGTGGCACATTGCCAGGTTTTTTTTCTCTCTCGACTGGTATGATACTGGTCGTTTGAACACTTCCTTTTCTCTTCGGAGATCGGGAGAATCTTTGGAAACTTTTTCTCGTTTGAACACTTCCTTTTTCTCTTCGGAGATTGGGAGAATCTTTGGAAACTTTTTCTCTTATGAGACTTAAGGCGTTGATTTCACTCGGCCTGTGACTTGTCACGAACGTGATTTCAAATCTTTGGGCATTGATACTACTTGGCCTGTGACGTTCGCAAACGTGTATCAAAACTTTAAGGCTTGTCTTTGGCTGCCTTCAGCCTGGTTTATCCAGGCACATTATTTTTTCATTGCTCTCTCCGAGATCCTCTCGGGTTGCGAAGAAGAAAAGCTTGGTAGGCTAGCACCTACGTTATTTTTACTTGCTTATCGTTGTGCTAACCGTGTGCTATGGAGTGGTATAAAAGGGGAACAGCGTTGCTGGTAATGTGTCCTAGGGTTTCCTGTGCCGGTACTAAAATCTAATATTTTCGAGATAACTCTTAGTTAGGTAAATGTATCAAAGGGAAATCCTAATCACGTATATATCTTGGATATTTATTTATTTATATACACTCTTAAGCCTCCTCTTAAATTTAATCTATTCGTCAATTACTGTCGTCAGCCTCGCCTTTTGGAGGTTTAGGTGCTAGTCAATTATTACCCATCTTCTACTCCATTCTCAGGGGCCCGTTGCTCACAGCCAACCACATCATGCATTAATTAACGGACTATTTTGACGTGGATACGAAGGCTGACAGCCGGGGGAAGATCCCTTGTAAAAAGTACACTGATATTTCAGGGATTAGAAGGAAGCTATGTAAGTTAAAGCTTCAAACACGTGTTGGCATGTATTCCTGAACGTTATTTTTCTCTAGGTAAATGTTGCCGCTTATTCGCCAAACCATGGCCTCAACTGTTCCATATATCTTCCTGTCGAACCTCTTTCAGATGGTGACCCATCGGCGTTACGCCGGAATGCAAATCGGAGAATTGCGGTACGCTAATCTTGCATGCAGCCTCCGCCAGACCCCGTGTTCTCTGGCCCGATGTTCCTCCCCTCCAATTCTGGAGGCATCCCAGAACTCCTCCCAGAAAATGTCTAGTAGAAGCGGTTTACACGAATAGTCATGCCAGCCTTCACCGTTCATGAACCCTGTGGTTAGGAACAGGATGTCTAAATCCATCCCGAAGGACATGATACTTGCAAGAGACCAATCGATGATGCCCGTAATCTCGAACGTATTCTCGTCGACTAAGATGTTCATTAACGAGAAGTCGTTATGCGTGAGAACCCGAGGGTAATTTTGAGCAAAGAGCGAGGGAAGGTGTCCGATAAGTTCAGATAGCATCGAGTTTGGTAGGATAGACAACGGTGATTCTTCCATAAGCCGGGAGAGCCTTCTACGGATTCCTTCTTGTTGTTCTGCTTGGCTTGGTGGCCAACCGATTGCAGTCTAGACCAACATCGTGCAAAATACCTTAAAAGTGTAAGTAAGATGCCCTCTGAGACGATTCTTGGCTTATAAGGATTACCGAGCTAGGTGCTTGAAAAAGACTTTGAGCTTATCTTGTGTCAGAATCCAGTTCAACCTCAAATGTCATGACTTGAATGTAGGAGGAGCCTCGCAGATAGGGCATGGCGTAGATGGATAGCGGCGGATCGGCTCGCTCCATGTTCCCGTGATAGGTCGACTTCGGCGCAAGGTCGCTGTGGACTTCCTTCGCTAATTTTACCATTCCCTCGTCAAGCATGCCTCCCGGTTCTCTGAAGGATAAAATGATATCTCGTTGCGACAAAGGGCGCTCACTGCAAACGACGGTGTAGGTCATTGAGCCTGGGCAGTTTACAGGGCTCACCGTCAACGCGCCAGAAATGGCTTGCGCAACTTCGTCGCATTCTATCTGCGACGGCGATCTGCGGTCGCCAAAGAAGAGGTCGATTTCCTATTGGACCCAAGAACTAGGAGCCATTGCAAAAAGTTTAGTTTCTTTGGGATCGTGGTAACACCAGAGGTCGAAACGCGAAAAGACTTAATTGGCTGTGGCCGAAAGAGGGTGGGTGTGGGTGTTTTAGCGAGCGAAGCATTCCCGTTTGCCTTGAGCTGTATGTATGTGCTACCTGCGGACCACTAACGTGCATATTTGACCGCCAAGGTACACTAGGTACATTAATTACTAGCCTACCCGGGTCCATTGAATCAGGCAGCAACGTCGCGTTTCAGCTGTCATTCATACAAGAAGTACGATATCTGGGACAGGCGAATCTTTTCTTTGATAGTATTACTTCTCCCCGCATTCCCATATAAAGATGAGGTTCCGGTGCGTCAAAACTTAACCCTCACATGTATCCAACCTTATAAAGTCGCTAGGTTCCAGTTTCGAATATATAGGACAGCTATTCAATCCCCGAACGTTGGGTTATCTAGCCATGTGCCAAGCTTGGCGAGAGCCGAGGTGTCGTGTCGTGTCTCCGACGTCGTATAGTCCTTCATCTCGCAATCGATCCAACCTTTCGTGCCACGACTCATCGTCAACTTCTCACCAATCCTATGAGCCGAGCCAAAGTCGATTAAAATAGGTCTCCTGTCCTCTGCCACAAGAACGTTTGTGGGGTTAAGGTCGTTGTGGGCCCAGCCAAGTGAGTGTAAATGATGAATTGCTGACTCTAGTGATTCTATGAAGAGCCTTTTATCTTCGATGTTGCGGCCACTCTTTAGATAGCTCTTTAATTCATGGGGGTGTCGGTCGAGCACAAGTCCAGTGATATGGCCCCGTCGCACTTGGCAGCCGTAGTATCCGACAATGTTTGGGTGAGGTTGGGTCCTAAGCACTTCCATTGCTTCCGCCTCTTCTACCAATCCCTTGGGGAGGAGATGTACGACTTTATGCTTTAGAAAGACATCGTACAGCGCTAGCCTGGGTCGCTTGACGAAGACATTTGGTGGAAGCTCCTTAGGGGCCTTAGTAAGAGTGAGACTTTGAGGCCACCGGGGAAAGATTTCCTCATCAGGAATTCGAGCAAGGGAGTCGGTGACGTCCTGAAATAAGATCGCTGCCATTGGCTTGTTTAATTGGCCATAGTATATCATGTCGTCTTCCACTGTTGCGAACATGGTATATTGGAAGTCTCCTGTGTCCTCATCGAATTCTTCAGAAACCCAAAGTAATTCCTCCCAGCTGGTAACCTGTGGCCCCATGGCGGAGGGACTTTAGGTAAGTGGTAGAACGGGTTGCGAGAGGATGTAGTTCTAGATGCGTGGACGCGCGGAGCAGTTGAAGGGCCATTTTACCTGCTGCATGGTTCCCAGACGGTCTTCTATCGGACCGGCGGACCCAGCATTTCAGTCTATGGACTTGGTATCTCTAACGTACGAGATGCATTACGCTAGCATCAATGCATATTTCTCATTGCGGGCGCCGAATCCATGGATTTTATTCATAAAATCAGGTGGGGTTGTTAGCCAAGCTGGCCAAGGAAGATATCAACCCGGAGCTACGTATATACAGAAATGGCACGAAACGTAACCTTCTCGCGTTGGATCAGACCCGACAGATTGGTACAGAGTGGAACTTCGTGGAAATATGGATATAGTAGATTGGCCGCTTCCAGCACTTAACGTAGCCTCTACGGCTCAGTGCAGGGAACCCGGTTTAAGTTATGAGCATACATAGAGCAAAACGGTGCGGCCGAACGCTCAGGGGGTGTTATTAAAACGAAAGCACGAGCTATGAGGTTGGGAGCCAGGCTACCAACGTTCTTATGGCCAGAAGTATATCGATCCGCAGTGTACCTCTACAATCGTACTCCCAAGTACATTTATGATTGGAAGTCACCGTACGAACGTTTTCATACGTTCATAGCTAAGCGCGATGGAAGTTCAGTAACGGAGAGGAAACCGAAACAGGCTCACCTCAAAGTATACGGCTGCAAAGCGTTCGCGATGACACCAGACGCCCAATTAAAACAAAATAGATTGCAGAGGTTGAATCCACGAGCATGGATATGATATTTGGTTGGCTACAATTCAACAAATATCTATCGCATATGGAATCCGATAACCAATAAAGTTATCGTCACTCGCGATGTTGCATTCAACGAAAACAGTTTATTTTCTGGAAGTATGAACGATCTGAAAGACGATCTCCTACGAGTAAGCACGAACGAATATGATAAATGGCTAAAATCCCTTCATGAATCCATAAGTGATCCATCGTCTTCTTGGGAGGAAAACGATAATCACGGAATTCATGCGGAAGATGAAGAAATTCATGATATTCAGGATATTGGAGACGCTGATACAACAGCGGATGACGCGATGACTGGGACAAGAGAAGATAGAGTAGTTGAGGACCATGAAGGCGGACGTGGATTCAAAGGACAAGGGTCTGATCAGCCACTTGATCCAGGACCACTAAATGATTCCCCTTCAACTCCTACTCCTTCCATCCCTGTGGACCTCCAGGGTGAAGCTGTTCATGTTGCCATGACAGCCACCCCAATCAATCATTTCCAGGCTTATGAGTTCTATCATGAGCCACTCACCCGACCTTCTTCTTGGCGTTCAGCATTCAATGCTGGCAGGCTAGGAGGCAGAGTAGGGACGTTGGACGGAAATGACATTGATCGAGCAGAGTTTCTGAGATTGCTAAAGAAACCTAGGAAATTGCATCGCAAGCGTCTGCCACCGTTACCCAAACACCATGCAGAAATCAAGAAACACCCCATGAGAGAATTATTCGAGGAAGCCGAACGCGTACATCTGAAAAGTCATGAAGAGATGAGTACATGGGAAGAGATTCCTAGATGGGATCCGAGATGTCAAGGAGAACAAATTCTTGACTGCATGTGGGTATATGTGTACAAAACTGACAAACATGGGAGGTTCATGAAATGCAAAGCGAGGCTGGTAGTACGAGGAGATCACAAAGGAAGACGAGCAACGAAGAGACTTATGCTTCAACATTAGCCGGACGATCTTTTCGAGCACTAATGGCTATCGCGGCACGTTTCGATCTGGAACTGAAACAATTCGACGCCGTGAATGCATTTGTGAATGCGTCAGTTGATCACGATGTCTTTATGAAGATGCCCCCTGGCTACCACAAGAAGGGTACCATACTCAGAATACTCAAAGCTCTATATGGAATGAGGGAATCACCCCTGCTGTGGCAGAAGGAGTTTACTACGACATTGAAGAAAATAGGGCTCAAACCCGTACCACATGAACCATGCACCTATCGGGGAAATGGAATCCTCGTGTTCTTCTATGTTGACGACATAGTATTAGCCTACCGACCCGAAAAGGAGGCCATAGCGACTCAACTCATTGAGAAAATAAAGCAGTAGTACCATCTAACTGGAGGAGGAAATCTACAATGATTTCTTGGCATAGAGGTACGTCGAGACAGGAGCAGGAAATTAGTATGGCTCAGTCAAGCAGATTACCTCGATAAAATTTCTGGGCTGGCAGACAAGGACAGGAACAAGAAGGTACCTCTGCACCCCATGACGAAAGAAGAGTTACTACCGTTCGAAGGAAAAGCTACATTCCAATCTATCAATCTCTACCAAAGAAAGATAGGATCCTTATTATATGCCGCGGTCATGACAAGACCTGACATAGCTTTTCCTTGCTCAAGACTGTCACGATTCCTAGTCAATCCTGGACCTAAACATCACGAAGCAGCAGATCGAGCGCTGTTATACATATGCCATCATCGAACACTAGCGTTACAACTAGGAGGAGGTGACATTTTCGAGGTCTCAAGCGATGCGTCATTTGCCGACAACACTCAAGACAGGAAAAGTTCCCAGGCATATGTCATGAAATTATTTGGAGGAACCATTGGATGGAGAGCTAACAAGCAATCCACTGTGACAACTTCAACGACGGAAGCTGAACTTGTCGCATTATCTCAAGCCGCCAAGGAAGCTATGTTTACTATCAGATTGATCAAGGAACTTGGGGTGAAGCTAGACGACACTATCATCACCACCTACTGCGACAATAATCAGACTATCAATCTGGTTCAAAAGGACATTGAAAACCTTCAGACCAAATTGAGGCACGTCGACATTCACAATCACTGGCTTCGACAAGAATACGATAAAAGAACGATTCAAATAGGAAATCGTCGGAGACAATCGCTGATGGACTAACAAAAGCACTGACAAATACTTCATTCCGAGAGTTACTAACACAGTTAAACCTGGTAGATATCAGGGATAAACTGGCAGAACGAGAGGAAAAGGATGTAAAACATGAAATTTACAGCATTCAGGAGCAATGGGATTCAACAGATTCAACAGATTCGTCCCCTGGCCAAATCTGAGGGGGTGTGGGTGTATCAGATACAATGTTTGAGTTCCTAAAGTGGTCAAAGTGGTCAAAGTGGTCAGTGTGTTTGAGTTCCTAAGCTCAAGGTGGTCTGTGTGGTGTGGTCTGTGTTGTCTGTGTGTTGTTATCTTGAAATTCTCAACTTTTCTGATAAAGATTCTTATAAATAAGTAAGAACAAGACGCACTTAGATTGATACTAGATTTC